>CM069442.1:98475661-98517216 GCA_035610835.1 Ophiura sarsii
GACCAAAATTAACAATTTTAGCATGAAACAGCTAAATTGTGTGCACAAAATTAGTTCATATTATACCAAATTTGACAATGTTGGCGTAAAATGGCAAAAAAATGCGTGCTTGATGCGCGTCTTCTTTTCTTTATGCCCCACTAAAATAATTCTCAATCACAATTTATCTACAAGTGGCAAAAGAATGACAAATTGAGAAGAATCAGCACACACATTTAGCAAGAGCAGGACATGGGTGCTGATGGTGGTGCATAGTGAATCTGACAGCGAATTTGAAGATGCAAGTAGTTTACAAGACAGTGATTACACAAGTAGTGATGCAGTTGATGACAGTGAAAACTTGGAGAGTGTTAATGCAAGAAGTGATATAGTTGGGATAGCGGCACCAACTCAACATGTTCAGGAAGAATATCAAACAGGAGATAACTAGATGACTTCATTATTTATTGATATTTTCTGCACTGTCTGAAATTATACACTACTCAAAAAATCAAAAGTGTGTTATAATAACATAATTGATGTGTTTTTTTTATAGCATTCTCAAAGATTCATAATTGAAAGGGTGGATGTGCTAAGTTAAAGTGCCAAGTTATTGCACCCACCCCTCCCCCCTCCCCCCTCCCCCTCCCCCCTCCCCCCTCCCCCTCCCCCCTCCCCCCTCCCCCCTCCCCCCTCCCCCCTCCCCCCTCCCCCCTCCCCCCTCCCCCCGGTATTTGATCCAGGGACCTCCAGCACGTGGAGCTTCCAATCCCCCGCTACACCACGGCTTCCAAGCACAGTCTGGGCAGTGTATTGCCCAGACTGTATGGAGTGGGTCCATTTTTTCAGCGAAAAACTTCCAATTGGGAGATTTCAATTGTTGTCCACTGCACTGTTTCAATTATGTTTTGTAAATGTATGAATGTTGTAACATGGACTTAGGGCCTATTTTGTGTAGTAATTAAGTAAGTTATACCACACTATAACAATATTACACTATTCGCATTAGATTTCAAAGACGCCCTCCAGAAGACAACAAAGTGCGAAATAATGCACAGTTTGGTGCTGGGCCGCCAAAGACAGTAAAACACTATATAACATTGTTTAAAACAAACATGTAAAATTGTTGAGTATTGCACTTAACAATAATTAGCTTACGTTAAATTGCCAGTCAAAGCGTGGAACCTTTGACCATCGGAACAGCTAATTTATTCCAATTCAGCACATCTTGGGGCTGACCGTTAGCTTACGTTAAATTGCCAGTTAAGTGTGGGAACTTAGACCATCGGAACAGCTAACGTATCCCAACATCATCGATGGCAGACCATCGACGGGTGTTCTACGGAACGACGGAGCGGACTACAAGAACAAGCACAACGACGAACTACCGCAAGCAAATGAAGATCGGAGAGCTCATCATTCTCCAACGACGCGCCAGGCAGAAAGGAATGATGTCGAACTGTAAAATGGTCTCCATAATTGTATTATATAGACTGACAACAGAAACAGATAATACAATTGACTAGCTAGTTGCTTTTGGTTAGTTTTGGACACTGATTTAATCTTGGAAGTTAAAACTCCAAGTCATACCAAAAAATAAATTAACGCAACGTTATACGCTTTGATTTGTCTCTTCATATTATAAATCTCATTTGTTTGAGTTTTAAAACCAAGTTGAACCCGTGTTTCAGGTCTTTAAAACCCTGAGGTTCAAAACTTGAGCATGATTAAACATGTTAATAGCATAGCTGCAGAACCGGTGCTGTTGAATAGGAAAATTCAAGGTTCTAGCAAGCAAAATAAAATGCTACCTACTAAACTTCCGAGAATTCCTGAAGCTAGACGTTAAAGGTTGAACATTTCAAGATGCAGATTTCCAGAGTCTAGCCTAAAAAACTATTAGACTATTATGTTCACAAATTTTATTTTGTTCAGAACATTTAAACTAATGATTTTGCTTCAAGTTTGTGAATTTTTTTAATTATACAACAAAGTATAATCAACGTTTTGGGCGAACATTAAGTGCATGTCATCTTAGTTTTAATTTGAGTTTTAGAAATTGCTCTTGGTGGTTCCATCCTAAAGGGGCGGCGCCTGATAGGCCTACACTCTTAGAAGGTCAGGATCAAATATGAGACGAAAAGGATCAATTTTGATCCAGAAGCGGTATCACATATGAGCTTACCCTTTCCGGATCAAAGTGATCCGACAAGCAGGATCAAAAAGTTTGATCCGAAATGGGATCAAATATTTCTGTCAAATGATACTGAAACGGATCAAAATAATGATCCTTAATCGGATGTACCTGTAGCTTATGATCCTACTCCAGGATCAAACTGAATCAAATAAAAAGTGAAAACATAGGGGGTCATCGGGTGACAGATTGTAAAAACAAGCATGCATGCAAGGGTCTTTCGGTGACACCGGGCCAAAAAAAGGGGGGTATTTTTGATGGAGCCTGGTGTGAAACCTAATATTGATTGAGTGCCCCCACCCCCGGGTGCACACTGCAGACTATATATCGAGTGCAGTAAGCTTACTACATCGTGTAGGCCTAGTACATCGCAGTGATCGTGACATTTTGACCGAAAATCGTACTGATGGCACTGGTCAGGTACAAGAAATTTGTTCACAAGAATAGAGCATGTTCAAACATAAAGAATAAAACTACTTTACCGACAAAATCATGTAACATTTTACAGATTAGACTGGATAACTTACCGCGGTATTTCACCCTTGTTTCAACTGTGGCGACCGAATTCAAAAGATCGTCTGCTTGTCGTCTATCGGTTTGCGAAAGAGTGACGTCAGTCACTCATTGACCAATGAACTGTTTCATCGAATTGATCCGGAAATCAGATCAAAGTTGATCAAGGTGAATTTGATCCGTTTGTTGATATCTATCTGGAAACGGATCAAAACGATCCGAAAACGGATCAAAACGATCCGAAAATGATCCTTAAAGGATCAAACCAAAGTGAGCCGGAAATCTACTCATGTATTTGATCCTGACCTTCTAAGAGTGTAATAAAAACCCATGTTTCAAGACAGAAAGAGTTCAGTCAGTTTTACCTGAGACGATGGTCAGTTTAGCTGTCTACAATGTCAGTTTTACTGTCTCCAAACTCCACGCCAGTCGTCAGAATAAAGTTAGTCATCAGAAGAAAGTCATCTAATAAAATAATGAGTGTGTAACAAACTTGTATCATCTCTCCGAGTCTCTGTATTTGTATTTGTATTTGTGCTACGCTGCGGACCCAACATAAGATATCACCCATCTTATACTTTTTGGTCTATTGTTCAAAAAATAAATAAGATATTAAAAAAAAGTACCCCTCCTAGGGAATTTTATTAGGATTATAATAAAACTAGTATGACAACATTTGACAAAATATATTTTGAGTTATCTTGCCAGAACCTAAAATGGGTCAAAAAACGTGTTTCAAAAACGTCTCCAAAATGGTCAATTTCATGTTCACGGTTGGATTCATTGAACCCTTTCCTTCAAGAAAATGTGTACTTGTATATAGATTAAATGAATAATGAAGGAGGTACAGCAGTATTACGGAGACTAAGCTGAGGGTCCAAACCCCCTTAATGCTGTCTATAGGCTACTGAAGATAAGTAAACTGTGTTAATACTGTCTAAGATAACACTTAAACTGTGTTAATGCTGTCTACTGAAGATAACAGTAAACTGTGTTAATGCTATCTACTGAAGATAACAGTAAATGCTGTATTTATGAAGATAAAAATGTGATAAAGGTGTATGTTCCGATCGGGGTTCCGATCACCTTTTTGGGCTATGATTTTTTCGGGGATTTTTTTTCACATTAAGATATTTTGATATCAGAAGAATCCCCATATTTGTCTCATTATGTCTGTAAAATCTCAATGGCCAGAAAGGTTCCATTTAGAAATTGTAGGCTAAAATCAATAATTTAGAATTCGAATACTATATTAGCGAAATGTACAAGAAAACAAAATAAAACAAAATACGGTAAAATGAAGCGCATCCTCAAGGCTTCAGATGGCCGGAGGAATCCTGTCTCTCAGCAAGGACTCAAATCACGATGAAAAGTGAGTTGCCAGATCCTCTAACTGTTATTAACAGTTATATTAATATCATGCTGTAGTCTTTAAACATATACCTACCTGTCTTGGGCTCGAAAAGGGAATTATCTTTGTATTGAATACTACGGGTGAGTGCATCCGACTCTTGACATCTTTAACAGAGACCGGATGTGACGTCACAGCCACCAGTTCACTTTTATTTTTCTCCGTCTTCGGCCATCAAATATTTCCGTTTAAATCTACTTTATTTGATGCCATCCTTATCCCCAATTCACATTTCTGTATTAATATATGCCTCGTCCATCGCATGGAACACACATTTTTGCGATATTTCTTCTCAAAGCCGTATTTTGCACGATCTAAATTCATCATCTCCCGAACATCGCAGCCAGCCTGCCAAATTCTGCAACTACGACAGCACTTCACGCCCACACAGCTGAACTCACGGTAGGATCAATCCAAACTTTATTTAACCTGCTACGTTCTACCAGCTTGGCGAATTACACACCTCAACTTACTTTTCGGATATCTTGACCACTATCTTCACGCCCAATGATTTTGGGCTGACAATTCATACAGCTTAGCCTTATTTTTGCACAAACTGTATACCATTATTATTCTATATAAACATAACTTACTTACAATGTTTTAAATCATGGCCAGCACTAGCAGAGGCAATAAGCCTCGTCATGCCAATATCCTATTATCATTCATAACGGGGCTTACGGTGCTATATCACCTGCATATTCCCATCCCTATTTGCAAGCTCGCCTTAAGTATTCACACTCGGGGACTTTTTATACACACAGTGCCGGTGGGCACACAATTCAGTAAACCACCAAAACTAACATCATGTCTGCATGATTTGTATCCAGGCATGCCAGGCGAACATCATGTCCCCAAGTCCCTCCCATTAAAACTTGGTAATGAAACCAAACTGAGGATTCACACAGGGGAACAACAGAGCAAACCCGCCGTGACCTTGCCCAGATACTCTCCCACACCCTACCAAAGCATGCAGACTGGTGAAACCATACCTCCTCTCAAAACTATTATCAAACAGCCACCTAAACTAACACCCTGTCTGTATAGTAAGTACACAGGCATATCAGGCAAAAATTCGGCCCAAATTTTCTCCCCGTTTGGTAATGTAACCAAACTGTGGATTTACGCCACAGGGGGAAAATGGAACAGACCTGCCCTGATCTCGCCTAAATATACCCCACCACTTTACCAAAGTATGCAGACTGGTGAAATTATTACCAAACAGGCACCAGCGTTCAGTATTCACACTAGGGGACCTATTATGCACACAGTGGGTAACCAACTCAATAAACCACCTAAACTAACACCCTGTCGGTATGGTACGTACTCAGGCATATCAGGCAAAAATCCTGTCCAAACTTCCCCCCCGTTTGGAAATATAACCAAACTGTGGATTCACACAGGAGAAAAATGGAGCAGACCTGCCCTGATCCTGCCTAAATATACTCCTTCACGGTACCAAAGTATGCAGGCTGGTGAAACCATACCCCCTCCCTCTCTCAAAACTATTACCAAGCAGGTACCAATGTTCAGTATTCACACTAGGGGACCTAGTATGCACACAGTGGATAACCAACTCACTAAACCACCTAAACTATCACCCTGTCTGTATGGTAAGTACTCAGGCATATCAGGCAAAAATCCTGTCCAAACTTCCGCTCCGTTTGGTAATGTAACCAAACTGTGGATTCACACAGGAGAAAAATGGAGCAGACCTGCCCTGATCCTGCCTAAATATACTCCTTCACCCTACCAAAGTATGCAGACTGGTGAAACCATATCCTCCCCACTTTACCAAAGTATGCAGACTGGTGAAACTATACCCCCTCTCCCCCTCAAAACTATTACTAAACAGACACAAATGTTCAGTATTTACACTAGGGGACCTAGTATGCACACAATGGGTAACCAACTCAATAAACCACCTAAATTAACACCCTGTCTACATGGCAAGTACTCAGGCATATCAGGCAAAAATCCTGTCCAAACTTCCTCCTCATCTGGTAATGTAACCAAACTGTGGATTCACACAGGAGAAAAATGGAGCAGACCTGCCCTGATCCTGCCTAAATATACTCCTTCACCTTACCAAAGTATGCAGACTGGTGAAACCATATCCTCCCCACTTTACCAAAGTATGCAGACTGGTGAAACTATACCCCCTCCAGGCGCGTACGCAGGGGGGGTGTTTTGGGTGTGAAACACCCCCCATGGCTCTGTCCTGAAAAAAATAAAAAAGGGGAAAGGAGAGGGAAGGGAAAGAAGAGGAAAAGGAGAAGGAAAGGGAGAGGAAAAGAGAAGGGAAAGGAGAAGGAAAAATAGAAAGGAAGAGCAAGGCCCGGACAACAGAGAGGGGGAGAGGCAGTGGCGTAACCAGAAGGGGGTCACGGGGGGATTGCCCCTCCAATATTGACTGTATGTCGGTTGAGATTAGTGGCATTGTCCGTTCATTTGACAAGAGGAATCTTGGAATTATGATGGTTTAAAGTACACAAACGAAAAAAATCGCGCGTTACGCGCGGATATTTCTCAAAATGGAATAGTTTGGGAGTAGGAGCTTGTTTAAAAGCAGAAATGTACCTCAATCATAGCACAAATAAGTAAAGTCGAAAATGTTCTGTTCCCTTTTCTTGAGGGTTACAAACAGGCGAGAACAGCTAGGGTTCAATGGGTTAATCACGTGTATTAAACACCCCCTCCAAGCCGCGTGAAAAGAAAAATAAGAGAATATGAAAGGGAAAGGACAGGATAAAAATGAAAAGAGACCGCCCTCCCCCCACCAATATTGACGTCGTGTCGGTTGAGATAATTGGCACTGTCGGGTCATTTGACCAAAGGAATCATGGTCAAAGTACACAGATGAAATTTGCTCGCGCGCTACGCGCGCATATGTCTTCCCAAAATGCAATATTCTTTGGTACAAGCTTGTTTAGAATCAAAATGAAGCTAAATCGGGCAAAAAATAGGTGTAAACTCGAAAAATTTTGCGCGCTGCACGCACATTTCTTCACTCACAAAATCTTGTCGGCTAATTTTCATTTCTCGCCCCCCCAATATCAATAACCAAGCTTCGCCACTGCCGTGTCATGTAACACACATTGAACCAATGAGATCACCGGTAAAACCAATGCCTGCAGATTAAGTTACTGTAGGCCTATATAATGATGTTTTAGGGTTGAACTCAGTCTAAAGTATTTTAATATTTTATTTTAATTTTAGTATTCTTAAAAGATTTGGTGTTAACACATGAGTTACTGGTGAGAAATTGCAACGTTGAACTAAGAAAAAACCTGCAATAAGTGTTCAAAAATATGAAAGGAAATGCGTTCTTTTCAACCGTGAATTTCAAAAAACGTCTGGCATGGATAGTTAAATAATTATATCAATATTTCTAAAACACCCCCCTTTACAAAATCCTGCGTACGCGCCTCCCCCTCTCCCCCTCAAAACTATTACTAAACAGGCACAAATGTTCAGTATTCACACTAGGGGACCTAGTATGCACACAGTGGGTAACCAACTCAATAAACTACCTAAACTAACACCCTGTCTGTATGGTAAGTACTCAGGCATATCAGGCAAAAATCCTGTCCAAACTTCCTCCCCGTTTGGTAATGTAACCAAACTGTGGATTCACACAGGAGAAAAATGGAGCAGACCTGCCCTGATCCTGCCTAAATATACTCTCCCACTCTACCAAAGTATGCAGACTGGTGAAACCATATCGTCCCCACTTTACCAAAGTATGCAGACTGGGGAGACTATACCCCCTCTACCCCTCAAAACTATTACTAAACAGACACAAATGTTCAGTATTCACACTAGGGGACCTAGTATGCACACAGTGGGTAACCAACTCAATAAACCACCTAAACTAACACCCTGTCTGTATGGTAAGTACTCAGGCATATCAGGCAAAAATCCTGTCCAAACTTCCTCCCCGTTTGGTAATGTAACCAAACTGTGGATTCACACAGGAGAAAAATGGAGCAGACCTGCCCTGATCCTGCCTAAATATACTCTCCCACTCTACCAAAGTATGCAGACTGGTGAAACCATATCTTCCCCACTTTACCAAAGTATGCAGACTGGCGAAACTATACCCTTCTCCCCCTCAAAACTATTACTAAACAGACACAAATGTTCAGTATTCACACTAGGGGACCTTGTATGCACACAGTGGGTAACCCACTCAATAAACCACCTAAACTAACACCCTGTCTGTATGGTACGTACTCGGGCATATCAGGCAAAAATCCTGCCCAAACTTCCTCCCCGTTCGGTAATGTAACCAAACTGTGGATTCACACAGGAGAAAAATGGAGCAGACCTGCCCTGGTCCTGCCTAAATATACTCATTCACCTTACCAAAGTATGCAGACTGGTGAAACCATATCCTCCTCACTTTACCAAAGTATGCAGACTGGTGTAACCATACCCCCTCTCCCCCTCAAAACTATTACTAAACAGGCACAAATGTTCAGTACTCACACTAGGGGACCTAGTATGCACACAAAGGATAACCAACTCAATAGACCACCTAAGCTAACACCCTGTCTACATGGTAAATAATCAGGCATGTCAGGCGTACACCCTGTCCCCAATCCCTTCCCTTCAAAATTTGGCAAATTAACCAAATCAAGGATTCACACTGGGGAAAATCGGTGCAGTCACACCCTGGCCTTGCCTAAATATACTCCCCCAATCTACCAAAGTATGCAGACTGGTGTAACCATATACCCTTTCCCTCCCGAAATTATTACCAAACAGGCACCTACAGCCAGTATTCACACAGGAGGGAAATCCAGAATACTTGAAACACAATCACATAATAAATTCAAGGTTAGACACAACCTAGACACCTGGAGCCTAGCCATCTTCATTAGAGATCGGCAAACATGTTGCTTCTCACCTCAAATTATGCACTTCAAATCATGTCAATTACACTTCCTACTCATAATGCTTCTCAGCGGGCAAATAGAAACAAACCCTGGCCCACGTCCCGTTATAATAGAGCCACAATTTCCATGCGGGATATGTAAAGACGAAGTTAATGACGAGGACAGAGCACTACTTTGTGACAAGTGTGATAGTTGGTACCATACAAAATGTATCAATACATCAGGTTTTGACTACAGTGCTATGGTGAACAAATCAAGCTTCTCGTGGATATGTTGTGGCTGTGGTTTTCCAAATTTTGACTCCTCACTGTTCAACACACCATCAATTGCGACTTCAAATCCATTTTCCTTCCTTGACGACCTTCAAGACGATTTCGACCATATACTGGATGATGCTGTTATCTACCCAAAAACATCCACCCCAATTAAGGATACAGCTGGTACCGGTAAACATAAATCACCCACCTTTAAAAACCGCAAACATGGTGTTAAAGCCATGATAATTAACTGCAACAGCATAAAAAGCACCTCCAAGCAAGCATCATTTTGCGCAGCAATCGACCAACATAAGCCTGATATCATCCTAGGATGCGAATCTAAGGTAGATGAAACCATAGCAACCTACGGAACTTTCCCACCAAACTACACTGTCTACAGAAAAGACCGGAATGCCAATGGTGGAGGGGTATTTGTTGCAACAAAGGATTGTCTGATCACAGCGGAAGAACCAAATCTTGGAGAGGACTGCGAAATTGTCTGGGCAAGCATGCAATTCAAAAACTCCAAACCCTTGCTTATTGCCAGCTATTACAGACCCCCAGGTAACAACACAAAACCACTGGAGGCCCTAGCATCGTCAGTTGCCTAATCCATCAAAAACGGTCGTCGCCAACCAAATATTATTATTGGAGGAGACTTCAATCTGGCTGACATCAACTGGAATAACTGGACAATTACGAAGAGCAGTACCAAGGCCCGTCACCAAAGATTTATTGACTTCTTGCTAGACAACTCGCTCTCCCAGCTTGTAAACAGCATAACAAGACCTATATCAAACAGCATCCTTGACCTGATTGTCACCTCAAACCCAAATATCATCAACAACGTCGATGTACTACCGGGGATATCTGACCATTGCATCATACTCTTTGACATCAATATGAAACCGAAGATTCAGAGGAAACCACAGAGAAAGATCTACCTCTTCAAAAAATGTGATTCTGAACTTCTCCAGTCAAAAGTGGGTACATTCGTCGATGAATTTCTAGCCTCCAAACCTGAAAACCAGTCCATAAATACAAACTGGAAGAAAATTAAGGATGGGTTGGCAAAAATCGTAGATGAACATGTCCCGTCTAAGATATCCAAAGGTAAACACAACCTGCCCTGGATTACCTCAGAGGTTAAACGTAAGATGAGAAAACGTGACAAAAAGTTCTCCAAGGCTCGCAAAAGTAAAAAGTCCCCAGACTGGCAAGACTACAAATCATATCGTAATTATGTCACAAATTATATTCGCACGTGTCACCGAAGCTATGTCAACGACGTCATAGGAAACAGTATGACAGAAAACCCCATAACATTCTGGTCGTACATCAAACTCCTGAAGACGGAAAACATAGGCATCCCGACTCTCAAGACTGCTTTTAAAATGTGCAATTATGATTATGATAAAGCTGAAGCCTTGAACTCACACTTCAGGAGCGTCTTTAACAAGAAGACAAAAGAGCATGTGCCTAATATGGGTCCCTCACCACATGCCTCAATTTCCAACCTACATATCTACACAGACGGTGTTACTAAACAGCTATTGAACCTAAACCCGTCCAAAGCATGTGGGCCAGATGAAATGTCTCCTCGTCTCCTGAAAATAGTGGCCAATGAGATCGCGCCAGCTCTGAGCTCTTTATTCCAACAATCATTTGACCAAGCTACAGTTCCTGACCAGTGGCGAAGTGGTATGGTCAGCGCAATCCACAAGGGAGGTCAAAAATCTGACCCTGGCAACTACCGCCCAATATCTTTGACCTGTATATGCTGCAAAGTAATGGAACATATTGTGCTAAGCCATATTGCGAAACACCTCAAAGCCAACAGGA
Organism: Ophiura sarsii; assembly: GCA_035610835.1. Lineage (NCBI taxonomy): Eukaryota > Metazoa > Echinodermata > Ophiuroidea > Amphilepidida > Ophiuridae > Ophiura > Ophiura sarsii. The sequence continues at coordinate 98,486,759 of CM069442.1, forward strand.
TTCTGATAGACGAACAACATGGTTTCAGGGAACGCCTATCAACGGTAACTCAACTAATCAATTCCACCAATGACTGGTCAGAAACGCTAAACAAAAGAGGTCAAACGGATGCCATTCTACTCGATTTCAGCAAGGCTTTCGATAAAGTATCACACCCACATTTGTCAACCAAGCTGGAGCATTATGGTATACGGGACAACACCTTAAAATGGATAAACAGTTTCCTGTCTGAACGCAAGCAATCCGTAACCGTCAATGGTACACACTCTTCTTGGGTTAAAGTCACATCTGGGGTCCCTCAAGGGTCAGTCTTAGGTCCGGTCTTATTCCTACTGTACATCAACGACATCAATGATAATATCCAGTCAACTGTTAAGCTCTTCGCTGATGACAGCATTCTCTATAGGAATATTCAGAACTCACACGACCATGAAATACTACAAAAAGACCTTGACACCCTTGCTGAGTGGTCCAAAACATGGCTCATGTCCTTCAACATCAAAAAGTGTGCTGTCCTTTCAATAACACGTAAGAGAAGTCCAAGCTTGCACCAATACTCACTCCGAGGCGAGCAACTTAATCGAGTACAGAAACATGACTACCTGGGAGTCACAGTATCTCATGACTTACGATGGAACGACCACTGCTCCAAAGTCTCAGCAAAAGCAAGCCGCACACTTGGACTACTTAGAAGGTCAATATCACCCTGCTCAAAAGATGTCAAATCTAAGGCTTACCAAACACTCGTCCGCCCCCAAATTGAGTATGCCAGTGAGGTTTGGTGTCCAAACACAGCCACTGAAATCAAACGGATAGAGCAAATCCAGAGAAATGCTGCCAGATTTGTCATGTCTGACTACAGTAGGGAAACCCATGTATCATCACTCATCACTCAACGAGACTGGGACCTTCTACACACAAGAAGGCTTATCCAGCAATCATGCATGGTTTATAAAATCCACTATGGGCTTGTAAACATCATCAGACCAGTGTGCTTTAAACGTGCCACCCACATCTCGCCAAGACTTAATCACCCACTCAAATATGTCAACATACACACCCCAACTGTGAATGCATACAAATTTTCATTCTTCCCAAGAGCAATTGGCATTTGGAATAGATTACCCGCAGCAGCAGTATTACACATCACGCCATCACTAGCAGCACCAGCCATCCGGCAAATGCAGCCACTGCATGGTGCCGCCTTTCTCTAAGATACAACAGCCATGTTTTTTAATGCACCCTAAGTTATGTCCCAGCCCGTCACCAAGTGATCATCGTGTATTCGTCAGTATATTTTCTACAAGTTAGTGTTTTCGTCAATTTAGTCTGCAAGTTTCGTGTATTCGTCAGTATATTCAGCAAGTTTCGTGTATTCGTCAGTATTTTCTGCAAGTTTGTCGTCAGTCTCGTCCAGTATTTGTCACTGTCTGCAATTAGAACTGTCATTTTTTGCCCCCACCACCACTTTTATTTATTTTGACGGCTGGCTGTTTTGACGTCACATCTGCACCAACATTCCAGTTTAGCTGTTTACAGCTGTCATAGGAATTATTACATCAAGCATCAAGCAAGCAAATAGAAAACTCAATAGACGTTATGGGCTTATGCAGTCCACCCGGCTTTGTTATGTAAATAACACGGAGTTACCTAACCAAAGTTGATTATTTTCTGTACCATTTATGTTCACGGTTAAATGATTTTTGTCTTTACATAAGTATGTTATCTGGGTAGAATCTCATTTATGTTCACGGTTAAAAGATTTTTGTCTTTACATGAGTATGTTTTCATCGTTTTATGTTGACCTGAATTTGATGCTTACATGCTTCATCAGCATGATCAGGTGTATAGACAAGGTTTGATTTCTTTTTTCTTGCTGATTATTCCAACCAGTCACCACAGAACGCAACAGCCATATTCTTAGGAATCTGGACTGATTCTTGGCTACTGCTGGTCTTCTTTCTTCTAGGATTTTATGTGATAAGTTGAATAGCAAGGAATGCCAACGAATAGGAGGATATCACGAAGGTGACGGGGTTTGGTTGGAAAACCAGGACATAAAACAAGAATAATTTGATATTTTCGTCTGTTTTATAGTGACCTCAAACTTCATATAGGTGTACGATTAACAGGGCGTTTCCGCGGCCTGTCCGCCATTGCGTTCATTTGCGGAATATTTGGACAGTTGAAAGACAGTGAAAGCATGGAGAGAATACATTTATTATTGGCTCTACTGGCCATTTGGGTAAGTTCTATGTTTATAGATATTTTATGTTGCAAGTGGATGGATAACTTGGTAAATATGATAAAGTAGTTGTGATGCATTACATTCCAGTTGCCTGTAAGGTTTGAGCCCAAGTTTGATCCATCCAACACCATTGACCGCATGCTGGGGGACCTTGAGTGTGGCAGCGGTGGAACTAGAAACAAGCCTGAGGGGCTGCAGTATTGCCACATGACTTTCCACACGTGGTGAATTTTCGCCAGATTAAAACTAAAATCTGCTCTGGATAATATAATGTGATTTTTTTTCTCGAAATTTGAACATCTGTTTTTATAAAATATGATATATCACTAGTTTTTATGACAAATTTAAATTAAAAGTTGGAATTTGTAATCACAAGAACATTTTCAAAAGTAGTTTATAGGGCTTCTAGTTACACCAACACTAAAGAGCCTTGAGCTATGCTTAGGAATTTTAGGATAGCGGTGGAAATGGTAGCACACATGCTGGCAAGACACAGTTGGTGTAACATAAATCAGATAAATGGTGTAGGAGGGATGATTTATTACCCTGGATATGTCATCAAAGACGTGGTCAAGAAAGTTAGATTTTATACAGGGCACGGAACCGTAATGGTAACGTTTTGGGCAATATCCTCAAATAGGCAGCTATCATTTTTACAATGTAAAACAACTGCAAAACAATTGCTGCCTCGTGATTTATTCCTTATGTAAGACCTAAATGAGGATATTGCCACGTTTTGTATATTCTGTCAAACAGAACTAATTTATTTAAGTGTTTAACTTTAAGGAATCAGAATATATATACATAATAGGCCTACCGCGGAAAACATTGTTGTTTTATACAATATATATGTTACATGTATTATATTATAATTAAAAAGTACTGTAAATGTACGATGAAACCGACGTAGTACTACTAGTACTAAGTAGTATTAACTTACTATGTATACCATCGTATCTATAGAATATACAGAATAATGATATGCAAGACTTCGTTGAAAAGCAAAATCATCAAAACAAGTGAAATCAAACTTTCTAATCTAAACATCCCTCATCACCACCCTGGGATGTGTAACCCACCCACTCCATGTACGCCGGCTTCTGAACCAAAATGTCATGTCCTACAAAATCCACTACAATTTAGTCAACATACAATTTCCACCATGCGTCATCCCAGCTACATACTTTGCTCGCCAGGACCACACACTTAAGGTGGCTCTATTGGCCGATGAAAAATTTAGATTTCCTTTAAAATCTAATATGTTCTAGCCCTTGGTCTAACGATTCTGGAACTGAAAATTTTATTTCAATCGGACATTCGGTTGCCGAGATATGGTAGGTCAAAGAGGCATAATACCAACATCTTTGGCAACAACTTTCTTTTTATTTTCTTTGTTTTTTCCAATTCCAGTTGCCATGTAATGTCCTAATTATGGCTAATTATGTATGCATGAAATATGCAAAGTAAAGTTTGTGGACTAATGAGATGAGCTATAATGCTGTGACTTGGTACATGGGTAGAACACTTGAAGAGCTAAAAACGTACGTTAGCTTTTGTCTAATTTCCATTTGCATAATTAATTAGGTCCTAATTAAGAAATGTTTAAACATTTTAATTAGTGGGCCTAATTAATTATGCAAATGGAAATTAGACAAATGCTAACATACGTTTTTAGCTCTTCAAGTGTTCTACCCATATACCAAGTCACAGCATTATAGCTCATCTCATTAGTCCACAAACTTTACTTTGCATATTTCATGCATACATAATTAGCCATAATTAGGACATTTCATGGCAACTGGAATTGGAAAAAATAAAGAAAATAAAAAGAAAGTTGTTGCCAAAGATGTTGGTATTATGCCTCTTTGACCTACCATATCTCGGCAACCGAATGTCCGATTGAGATAAAATTTTCAGTTCCAGAATTGATACACCGAGGGCTAGAACATATCAGATTTTAAAGGAAATCTAAAATTTTCATCAGCCAATAGAGCCACCTTAAACCAAATACCATCAACCAACACAGAGGCCTTCAAATTTTCATTCTACCTCATTCTACCTCCGCCCAGCACCAAAATGCTGTGAACTGGGCATCTCCATTACATGATGTAGTGCACATTTACTTTGTTTGCTCCTACTTGTCTTCGTTCCCACCTTCTTTTTTACTTGCACCTATAATGGCTATGACGTCAAATCAGCACCACATCCTAGCATAGCTCCCATTAGAGCTGCTAGGATTATCCACTTCAAGCTTCAAGTGATATGGGGGAGGCGAGCAATACAAAAAACGTGAGCCAAAAACAAAAACGTGAGCCAACTGGTAGGAAGTATCACAAGTCCCTTCAGGACGACCTTGACACACTGGTAGACTGGCAAAATACATGGCAAATGAGTTTTAACCCTCAAAATGTCATGTATATGAGACTCACACATTCAAAAAAAAACCAAAGCTGTATGACTACAAGTCAAGTTGGGTGACTCAATCTTGCAAGAGACTAAAAGTCACTCTTATCTGAGTACCACTTTAACCAATGACTGTCTTGACATGGAATAATCACATCATACAAATCGCATCCACAGCAAATAGAACACTTGCATTTGAAGATGAGCTATATTATGCAACACGATGACTTTTCCCAATAGTCATTTCCAACGAGAACTACATCAGGAGTGCTCATCTTAATAAGGGTGAAATTACGGCTCCGAAGGTGACTACACTGGCAATATCCTCAGGATATCAAAGTATCGACATACAAGACCTTAGTCCGACCACTTATTGAATACTCCTCGAGTGTGTGGGAACCTCATACAGATTTTGTATGAATGACTTTAAATCAAAATCTCCTGGATCCGTCCCCAATGTGTTAAAGCAACTGGAGTGGGAACCATTCACAGATAGACGCCAGACCATGCAGAAGACTGGTCATCCTTCACAAAGCTATCCACGGTCACCTATCAATCCCAATTGGTAAACCTCACCCAACCAGCAACACGTACCTCACGGCAAACACATTCTCAAAGCCTTCAAAACAATCTCCGCAAAATCAAAAGACTGCTATAAATTCTCATACCTGCCAAAGACTATCAGAGACTGGAACAGTCTCCCTGACTCAATTGTCACACTAACTGACAGTGAACAATTTAAAAACGCAACCAAGATTTACCTCGTAACTAAACAAGACTAATCAATCAACCCAAGTAGAATTGCATGCTCAACGAACCCTGCCCGCTTGGTTCCAGTGGAACGTTGGCCAGTACAACAAAAGAAGAAGAAGAAGAAGAAGAAGTAAAAGAGATGGAAGTTAACACTGCATGGACATTTTCACAAGTAAGCTTGTATAGAGGCGATGAATTGCAACAAACAGTACCAAAGACTTACCCCCAACAGAGCGGGTGAACTGAAGTAAAGAAGAGAAGGAAACCTTTATCTGCAAGGAGAAGAAGTACCATGCTTGTATTCTACTACCAAAGAATACAACGATTACGAATCGTACGTCAAGTGTAGAAATGCTGCTACAAGTGAAGTGAGGAAAGCAAAAGACAATTTGAGAAGAAACTAGCAAGGGGCATCAAAGATAACCCCAAATCCTCTTGGAGCTACGTAAGATCGAAGACTAAAGTAAAGAGTGACAATGGCTGAAAATGGCGAAAATTATGGACGACCCCTAAGATGAAAATATCATTTAATACACATATTTTTCAACATAAAACATTATTTAAAAAATAATCTTTAAAAAAATCTAAAAAAAAGAAAAAGGCATGGGTTTTGAGATATTATGGGTCGGTCGTGTTTGGGCAAACAAACCATTTTTTTAAGGCCTTAATTAAAGCCCGTCAGCAGCAGTAGGCCTACATGAAATGTACAAGATAATTTAATACTTATGCAGTGGTATTTTTGATATATAAAGGGTGGGCAATAAGAAGACTTGTTAGTGTTATTTTGGAGCCCGACAACACAGGTGAACACAGGTGAACACAGGTGAATACAGGCCCGGGGGGGGGGGGGGGGGGGGGGGGTCAGTGAACATACCAAGCGGGTATGCATCTGAGTAAAATAAAAAGGTCGAAAAAGGTCCAGATTTCACCACACAACGTCGTCGACGTCTTTCTGTAAAAGGGGTACTTTTTAGGGGGCATCGCACTTTAGGGTATCACTTTAGGGTAGGATGTAGAGGTGTATGTAGGGGTGTAGGGGAGAGTGGGGTAATGACGGACACTTTTTTGTGAAGCTCCTAGGTACAAGGGAAAAGAAAGTTTTGTAACGATAGTCATATTACTACAATGTACAAGTAATATTCTACCTAGTGACATGTTTTTATTAGCACAGCATCTATAGTTTGGCAGCTATGACCATTACAAGAAAATGGCGTCGTCCGGGATTACCCCACACTCTAGGGGTAATCCCGGACGTTACTTATCAATGGCAGCCCTCTTTTTATTGGACATATAGCATTTCAATGGGAGTTAAAAAATACCCTTTTTAAAAGTGTAGCAGAAATCAAAGAACAATGTCACATATTTATATGGTCAACAACTATTACCGATTTATGATGTTAAATTGACCACGCCCATATTGGTTACCATGGAAACGGTACATGTCCGGGATTACCCCAATCCATGTACAATGTATGGGCACATCCTCTCTTATTATTATTATGCTCATCATTGTGACTCCGAATTCATTTCTTTTTTATCAGAAGGTATCATACATTACATAAACAAATAATAAGACTTTGTTTTCCTTAATGTAGAAATACCAGTTTCAAAGAGAAATTAATGCACCAAAATATAAATTTGCCCAAAAAGTGATTTTTGTAATTCTCGCGAGAATTTGCGAGACAACCATCCCATTTAGGTTTTGTGTGATTTCAATGGAGAGGCACCTAACATCATAGGGTGGCAAAATACCACCTTCTTTCACCTGCCTTTAGATACAGCCCTGTCCGCGATTACCCCGCGTCCGCCATTACCACACCTTCCCCTATGCATATCTGTATGCATGTCACATGACTATGAATTAATATTATTTTGAGCATTACTATATTACTACGCCATTTAGGGGTGCATTATTGAGTGTTGTATGGGTTACGTCATTTAGGGGTATATCAAAATATAGTGTTCTGGTTTACGCCATTTAGGGTCCATTTCAGAGGTGCTTGGACGCGCATGTGTAGGCCACTTAGTATGTTAACTGACCCCCCCCCCCCCCGGAATACAGGTAAAAGGACAATTTGAAAACACGATCAACCCCCCTAAACAAACACACAAGAAACAGTGATACAGTGGGGTTGGGGGGGGGGGGGGGGGGGGCTGAGGAAAGGGTAACCTGAAAACACTCATCACCCCTTGGGTGAAAGAAACATAATATTGTGTTTTAAGTTATGCATATGACGAGCATTTCAATGGCCACAAGACCCCGCCGCACAAGACATGAATAAAAATCCCTTAAAGGGGATGACTCGAATATAACGCCATTTGAAGAAAGGGTTTGACAGGTTTTCATACATTAATATTCTAAAGGAACTAAATTGTAATATTTCCTCTATATATACAATGGGGTACATTTTGAGTTTATTGCGTTCGTGAATCATTTCTGATGACCATGCATTTAAACGGCACCACTTTATGTAGCCCGTACTGCCAATCCCCCAAAAAATCAGGTATACCTATCACGCTCATCCATCAATCATGCATAGGAACTGAAACACACCCAACCCTTCGTGTGTTCTTGTTCTGCAAAAACAAGGGTGTTAAAAATAACACAATTTGGAGTTAATTCGGGTCCAATCTCTACGGTGTTATTTCAACACCTGCCAGTCTACATGTATTATTGAAAAAAACCACCAACTGGAGTTGAAATAACACCAAATTTAACATCGGTGTGAGATTGGACCGTATTAACTCCAATCGGTGTTAAAGTAACACCCTAGGCCTAGGTTATGCAGTGATTGTATTGGTATTTTGTTATATTGATATTCTCAATCATTGATATAATTTTGTGTGTTGCGCCTTGATCATGTATTTGGATATTTGCATATTGCGCCTTATAAGAAATTTTAGGTAGGTGTATGTATGTATGTATGTATGTACAGGGTGTCTCAAAAAAAACCACCCGTGCACGTGTTTGCCCAACTTATTAACTATGAACTTCTAGAATTTAGGGTAACATTTGTATACATATTGATAGACAAGACGCTTAGCTTTCATATGCCGTTTATTTCATCTTATTTGGTTTTGGCAATCCTGAGATATAATCAATAAACTAAAGCTACCTAAAATCGACGTTGTGCCACTTTTACAGAAATAATGCATTAAATCCCTCTTCCTCCTATTAAAGGGAGGGTGTTCGCCGATTGCGCTAAAACGCAAAGAACAGTGACCTTGGGCGTCTAGGGGATCGCTTTTACATCCCCTGCGCTCATTTTGATGAAAACAAATTGAGGGTGCCACCTAAGCCGTCAAAGTCCGATAGTAGGGGGGGGGGGGGGGGGGGGGGGGGCGGGGGGCGTTGCCACCTTACAATTTTTTTAAATCGCCATTTTGAAAAATATTTTAATTGTATGGTCCTGAATAATATAGCATAGGCCTATGTTAGAAACTTATAAGCATAAAACCGGGTGAAATTCCGATATTTGGAACTTTTTTGGCGAAGATTTCTATTTGGCTTATGTTTCACTGTCCAGCGAATACGGCGGGATTTGAGGTCGGCCATGTTTGGTAACGTCATTGTTGACGTCATACGTGGGATGTTTGTACTTGTTGATAGAGGGAACCTCTAACTATGCCATGGTACCCAAATAAGCATACTCTGCATTTCGGATTGGATTTTGTTAGAGCCGCCCCCCCCCCCCCCCCCTCTCCGGAGTAACCCTTTCTATTCATTCATTTAGTAGCACAACGTCGATTTTAGGTAGCTTTAGTTAATTGGTCATATCTCAAGATTGACAAAACCAAACCAGATGAAATAAACGGCATATGAAAGCTAAGCGTTTAGTCTATCAATATGTATACAATTGTTACACCAAATTTTAGAAGTTTATGGTCAATAAGTTGGGTAAACACGTGCACGGTTGTTTTTAGACACCCTGTATGTATGCATGTAGGGTAAAACACATTTGTTGCTAATGTACCCTCGTATTCGTGAAATCACGAACCAATTAATTATTAATTTACCACCCTTTTCAAATAAAGCTCGGGAGCATAGAGATAGGTTTAGAGTTGAACACCTTTCGGAAGCTGGTGACATACCCCCAAGTTATATGAGCCTTGTCGGTTTGAGACTATGGCGAGAAGGCACTACAAGCATAGGCTAGTCCGTCGAGAAGTCCCCTCGCCCAGTGAGGTATAGAGCGCCCCCAGCGAGAATCGACAGGCCCGCTCGGCTAACTACTTACTGACTACAAGCGCACTGTGCATCGTATGCGTACGGATTACTTCAGCAGTGGCGTAACCAGATTTTTGAAACATGGGGGGGGGGGGGGCAAGATATAGTTGTACCGACATGCATGATGTACCCGACAAAAAATAGTAATAGGTTGCCCATTTCTTTTTTGCAGTCAGCTCGAGAAACTTGAGCACTTGAAGTGGGGGTAGGGGGGCGTTCAGTAGCGTAGCCAGCGGGTGGGGGGCAGGGGGGACCGGACACCTAAAATGGGGACGGAGAAACGGAAAAATGGGGACGGAGAAGCGGAAAAATGGGGACGAGAAATTGTTCATGTAGTACATTTACTGTGCGATTTATTTTGACTGTGCGATTTTTTTGGGACTGTGCTATTTTTTTTGACCTCACCCCCCTCACTGTGCATAAGAGCCAGTCACCGACATGACATCATACACATGATGTAACACTCCATATATGGACCATCACATTTATCAACAATTGTCAATTGTGGGGCTGAACTGTCAACAGTTTTTTTTGAAAAAATATACATTGTCAGTCCAATAATAAATTAAGAGGTGCACAACACCCCCTTAGATTTAATATGACCAAAGTCATGTATTTCTCCCCTCTGACAGTAATTCGTACATGCTCCTATATGAACCCTTTCCCCTTGAAAACCATTTTCAAAATGACAACACAAATCCGTTAAAATGGTCGATTATGATATGATATTGATATTATGGACCAAACAGTGATGTTTAAGCTAGCAAAATCTTGCAAAAATCACTAAGATTTTTTAAAAGATGTTTGAAAAAATATAGCGTCAGTCCAATATTAGTTAAAAAACTTTTTTGCGCGCTTCGCCCGTATTAGTTTCAATGTTAATTATTCAAGCATAACAATATGGTTTCAGCAACGTTTTCTGAACCATTTGTAGTTTAAGTTTAATAAAATGGAGATTTTTGCGCGTATTGGTTTTAATGTTAATTATTCAAGCATAACAAGATGGCTTCAGGAACATTTTAGATGAAAAAACGGGATTTTGTGCACGCTTCAAACATATTAGTTTCAAGCGTAACAAGATGGCTTCAGGAAAGTTTTCTGGACAATTTTATTTAAAAAACTGGACATTCAATATTTAACTATTCAAGCATAACAAGATGGCTTCAGGAACTTTTCTGGACCATTTTAGTCAGAAAAACTGCAAATATTTGCGCGCTTCGCGCATAATTATGTTCAATATTTCATTATTCAATAACAAAATGGCTTTAAGAACGTTTTCTGGACCATTTCCGTTTCAAAAAGTGGAAATTTTTGCGCGCTATGCACGTAGTAGTTTCAATATTAATTATTCAAGCATAACAAGATGGTTTCAGGAACGTTTTCATGACCAATTTAGTTAAAACACTGGTAATTTTTGCATTTAATTATTCAAGCATAACAAGATGGCTTCAGGAACTTTTTCTGGACCATTTTAGTTAGAAAAATTGGAAATGTTTGCACGCTTCGCGCATAATTATGTTTCTTACTCCGTTCCTCCGTAAGAAACCAAATTTCTTTTCTAAATCTACCTTATGTTAAAAGAAAACACGAGAGTACAAAATAAACAGAATACAAATGCAGTTGTGTTGAACGGAGTTGGAAATGGCATAGTTGGCCAGACCACACAATAATTGACTGTATAATTATTATTATTTCATATTCAAATTCATATCGTATTCATATCATATCATATCAAAGTTATTGTTTATTATCATTATCAAATCATATTCCGAGGGACTTTGAAGCCAATAGACTAGTGGAAGGGCTTGTTTTCATATAAGCGTTTCTCGCCGTTTCAGTCTTCCACCGTCCTTGCTTTGATATCAAAAAAGATGGTACGCTAGAGTTACAAGCGGCTGAAGCACCTCCTGACCTGAGGCTGTGCAGGCCATAAACGGATATGTCCGGAACAAGAGGTTTGAGTGCGTCTAAAACAATCTCGCGAGTTCGCGTGTAACTGAGGGGGTAAACTGATGGGATAAGACCATATTTGGTGTTGGTAAATCTACGTAGGACTGGTAATGGAGAGTCTACCGGATCTCCTAAAGCCATGAGATATCGCTCGGCTACGACCACGGGACATGTTGACCTGAATGTTCTAGCGATTACAACGTCAGCGCCCTGTCTGAATTGATCGGTCTTTGACCTAGGAAGATGAATTGTCATGCGTTCAGACGTGATGACGCAGTCCTTTCTTGTCACTGAACTTAAATCGTTGAAACGGAGAAAACCGGCATAACTTACGAAACAAATGAACAAAACACGGAGATCCGCTAATGTTGCTGTAGAGTGCCCATGCGAAGCAAGAATCTTAGCCAAAATGACGGGTGTAATTGGCTCTTTACGAACCGTAGGGAAGAGTTTAGACGCTTAAAACCCTGCAATGATGATTTAACCAAGGAGTTGGTGGTTGGAGAAGTCAGTCCGGCTAAACCGTGTACCCAACTAACAGCCGATGCCGCGGAATCTGCTACAGTTTTTAAACCAGTGTTGGCGAGGTGCGAAACGTAAAGAGCGAAATGAAATGGATTGACGGGAAAAGAAACAATCTCCGGTGTAGATGAAGCCCATTTCTCCCATTGTTTCCAGGATGCAATGTACTTTTTGGTGGTCGAAGTGGCCTTCGCTGACATGAGAAGATTCGGAAGATTCACGGTGGCGAGCTGCTTTAAGGTCATGCAATGTGGACGCCAAGTCCCTCCAAATCTCTGTACAACAGGAAAAACAAAAAACAAGAAACAGACAACAGTGGAGAGTTCAGCACAAAAGTGCGTGCAAATTGCAACTATAAATGTCAATGACAAATTTAACATAATACGTATGCCCCGTCAATGATGATGAGGCGTGTAAGGTCAACTCGAACTATAGTTCATAAATTGTGCGTGTAACAACAAAAGTAATCATCCAAATTCTTGGATTAATGCTTTCGATCTGTTGGGCGGGTATTCTTAAAATACATACAACAATCAACATCGGAAATGATCGAAAAAACATGTGTAAGACACTAAAAAACGACCAAAAAACAATAATAAAGTAAAGTGTAAGGGACAAATTATAAGTGGCAGAAACACTTGGCGTCTGGCATCAGTCCGACGACCCCGGGGCCGTCGGCCCTCGGTGGCCACGAAAAACCTTAGGCTCCCGTAGGTAGGAAACGTGGGTGCAACCAGAATGCCAAACGAAGGTGCACTCCTTGGCTCCAAGAATGTAATAAAAGTGAAATTAGAATAAATAAAACTAATGGAATAACCGGATAATTGATAAAAATTTGCGCCTGAAAGTAACACTATCTTTGTCGGGTGGGGTGGGTGGGTGTGCGGTCTGAAGAACGAACCGAGAATGAGAGCTGAAAAGCTATCACTCGCACAGCGAAGCGTTACGTAATTAGTGATTGAATGCACTCATCATGCGTTCGATAACGAAAAGAAATGGTAATTCAATATTTTATTATTCAAGCATATCCAGATGGCTTTAGGAACGTTTTCTGGACCATTTTAGTAAAAAGTGGAAATTTGTGCGCGCTTCGCACGTATTAGTCTCAATGTTAATTATTCAAGCATAGCAAGATGCTTTCAGGAACGTTTTCATGACCACTGGTAATTGTTGCGCCTTTCGCGCGTAAAATTGTGTCCAATATTTAATTATTCAAGCATAAACAAGATGGCTTCAGGAACGTTTTCTGGACCATTTCAGTTAAAAAAATGGATTTTTTGCGCGCTTCGCGCGTTGTAGTTTTTTCATCTTTCATTAGTGTCTCTCGTATTTTAGAGTGTTTATGAACCAAGCCAAAGTTTATTAAAAATATATGTAAATATTCATATATAGCAAGGAAGAGCTTTCCTAGGTCATTCAAACTTTCTAAAACCCAACAGCTTTATGGGGCTTCGCCCCCTGAACCCATACTGTCTCTGAATCAAGTCAAAGTTTATTACAAATAAATGTAAATATTCATAGCAAGGAGAGCTTTTCTAGGCCATTCAAACATGCTAAAACCCAACAGCTTCTACCCTGAATTCCCGCCAAGGGCTTCGCCCCTGGAGGGCCCCTTGACCCCACACCGTAGTGGTGAAGACTTACAAATTGATAGCACCCCCATACAAATACTTCCAAACCTGGATACTTAGTGACCACACTAATTTCCAGAGTTTTTACTGTCTGCAGACAACATTAAATTTAGCACTTAACATAACTTTTTGGTCCCCCCCCCCCTTTTTTTTCAACTTGACACTTTTTAGACCCCCCGTTTTGCCCCCCCCCCCCCATCAAAGTATTTATGAACACTCCCTTAACAGGTTTGTTTGGTTTTATTCCTTTAGCATTCGCCTTTATTACCTATTAACATGATTAAACGTACAAATATTTACAACAGTAAGGGAGTGTTCAGAAATACTTTGGTGGGTGGGGGGGGGGGGGGGGGGGGGGGGGCAAAACTGTGGGGGGTCTAAAAAGTTTCAAATTGCCCAAGGGGGGGGGGGGGGGGGGGATCAACAAGTTTTTGGTAAATAAAGGGCGGATGGATAGTATAACGCCTGGGTGGACAAAAAAAAATTGGAATTGTTAAGTTTTTAAAAGGCAAGAGGTGTAAAAAGACAATTTGTGTAGCAAAAAAATAAATCCCGCTACACACGAATATTTTTGTGAACTTTTATTTTAAAAACATTACAATTTAAATAGTGAAGCGGACATTTTCATTTTGGGCGTAAAATAAAACTTAGATCATGATAGGGTAAGCAACGTCCGGACCAACCACTGCAAATTGTGCGACAAAATGAAACTTGTAGGCCCCTATACAAAATGAAACTTTCCACAATTTCAACAAAGTACTGTTGAAAAAGCTGGTCATTAACGAGTTTGCGTGCTATGCACGTTTTCGAATGCATTTTGTACAGCAATTTTTGCGCGTTACGCGCCAATCTTTGTGCAAATTAAACTTTCCACAATTTCAACAAAGCTACAGTTGAAAAAGGTGGTCATTAACGAGATAAACACAAATTTCTGAATTTTCATGCAACCTTTATTTTTCAAGCAAAAGAGGCATTCATGTTGAGTGAATCTGAAATGTTGTAAAATGTTGGATGGTCCGGACCGGCCACCAGCGTCGTAAAAAGAAGCCAACAGGTCTCTGTCTACATGAAATAGTAAGGTGTGTGGTGGTGTGGGGGGGGGGGGTCGGTCAATAAAAAATATAAAAAATTGTTAAAGGGGGTCACAAAAGTTTTGCAGTTTGTAAAGGGGAGGTCAAATAAGTTTCGACAGAGACAAATTTCAGTTGCCCAGCCCCCCCCCCCCCCCCCCCCCCCCAAGACGGAGCGCAGCTGCATTCTGAACTTGAAATGTAGCAACGCTGAGTAAGATATTACTATGCGTTGAAGTTGCTAAAGCGTATGCAAAGAGGCATGACTGGGCGTCATTTTGCATGATTTGAGACGGGTGGACAGTGTCAATTATATTAGGTCAGTGGGCGCTTTTGGGCTCCTTCAATCACCATTTATAAATTATAGCAACACTGCTCACTTGAACCGAATGTAAAATTTGAACCGAAGAGGTGAAGTCAAGAGAGACAAGAGAGAGCGAGTCTTATTAATATACTCTTTTACACAGTTTTATACATTTATACGCTTCAAGGCTTGATTGTACCTATTATTAACATATGTAGTAAAATGGTATTTCGGGTCCTGGAAGCCGATAGAAGACTTCCTGGTTGTAGTGAGGGAGTAAACAGGCAATCAGACAAATCAGAGAAACACACACCGTTTAACATAATCAATTGTAATCATAATCGTAATCAGTAATAATCAAGCGGTCATAGAATTCTGCAGTCTCAAAAGTAATAATCAAAGCATGTCAACAAGTCATGTTTCTAGTGGAAGTTTTGTACCTGAATCATTAATTAAAGTATGACATCGATTGTTATAATAATGTGAAATATAGGTAATCAACTTGACTAAGTGAAATTGAGGGGTTCCATTTGCAATTCACCAATGGGTAGGAAATAATCGTAATAAACATGATTAATTTATATATAAGTTTTTAACATTGAATAGAACTATATAAAATGTCTAGCTACCAAAAAGAGGGTGCTATAACATTTTACATGTAAGCAGCAGCAAGTCAGCTAGAGTCGGTCGGACCAAAGTATTCTGGTCCAACACAGATTTAGAAATTACCACATGACTCCCCTCCATAAATAGCACTGTCCCAGTGTCTGCGAAAGTATTTTTAAGGAGTACTGGGTTAATAGAACACTACACTAATTATAACTATAAAAAAAACCTATTTAAACTACCTTAAGATGTAATAAGTACTATGTGATGTGGAGGGCTTGTATCCGAGACGAATCGTCTCAGCTTGTATGTAAAAATAATCATCATAATCATCAATTTGTTTCACGTTCAAGTGTACTATCTATACACTAGACGTGTCATGTAAGCATTGTGCGTTATCATAATAAGCTGTTAAATCACTTAGTATTCACATTGTCTTTGTGCCTCAGGGTTTCTCCTTCCTGTTCCTTTTCAGTTCCAGGCACAAATTTCCACACAGTGTGAATTTCTACAATGTTCTCCAGAAATTTCCACACAGTGTGAAATTCCACAACATTTCTCCAGTTTGCATTCACTGTGTACATGTACAGGGATAGGGATATCAGCATATGGTTTAACCAAGGGTTGACTTTTTCCATAATCCAGGCAATACAATAACCAACAGCGGTATAGCGTTAGTAATATCGGTGTCTGTAGTAAGCCGGCCGTGTCCATAGAAACGAAATATGTCACATGCTCATTGCACTCCATAATCTGCAGTATATGACTGTCCTTTGAAGTGTGGCTTTGCGTTATCCATGCTGCTATTAGATGCCTATTTCTGTTTGCCATAGCCTTTTAAATTAAGGCTCACATGGTCCATTAGAAAATAATTCTGTTGCTACATGTAAGCAACAGATAGGTTCATACTGAGCAGAAGGTGATTAGTGTGATTAACTAACCTATAAATCCAGCTGATAAACACAATAACTGTAGCAAGCAAAATCCTTTCCGCGTTCATTTGAAGATCCTTGATTTTGAACATCCTCCAACTGATTTATAGCACAATGCAGATTTATTACAAATCAAATGATGTTCTGCTGATTGTTCATGATTGGTTGAATGGCTCCTCCACATGAACACAATATATCAATAAGCACGCTCTTGCAATACTAAGGCGGCCCACAGTGAAATGTTGATAATTGCATAATTGCGCAAATAGCGCGCACCTGTAAGCATGAATATATGACAATTGCGCTATTTTGCACTTCAATTGCGATGTCTATCTAAATCCTGCTATTTTATGCAATTACATGCAATTGACGCTACAAACCCATTTTTTAAAATAGCACCTATCTGCAATTCCGAATTTCTGTTAAAAATTGCGCTATATAGCATGACAATTGCAATTCTAAAAACACTATTACATGATAATTGCGCTATTTTGCACAAGAATTGCATCAATAATAATACCTGCAATAAGTTTGCTATTATTTGCTATTTGCGCAATTGTCAGCGAGCAGCCGTAATAATAATTGCAGTAAGTTTGCTATTTTGTGCTATTTGCGCAATTGTCAGTTCCAGCGCCTTTAAGGAACCATCTACACACTACGCCCACCAACAGATGTCACATGGTATCCATGTGGTGTATGCACCATTGGGGAAGGTGAGGAGGAGGGTACTCATCTGTGATGCTACTGGTTCACATGGAGTCTATCGCTTCTCACTCAGCACAGGCAAGTACCTTGGATGCGTAACTACTGAGCTGAATGACCCACGAGGGATTGTATTTACAGATGATGGTAAACTTGTGGTAGCGGATTATGAATGTTTCAAAATATTCATGCCAGATATTATCTGAGATACACAATAAATGGTATATTGTATACAACCAGCGTGACCAAATTAAATAGATATTTCACACTAACGCTACACTATTTTAATACTAGTCATAGTCTTATTACAATAATATTATTATTATGTATATATAAATACTTAATATACAATAGTCAAACATTAATAATATAGGCATTTCAATAAAATCTATGCATCAAGCATATGCACTAGGCAAATAAATCGTTACCATCATTCTGGTGTTTTTTTTGCATGTGTGTTGTACCAAAATACTGATGATCATAATTTGTTGACATAAGAAATAAAAGGTTACATCAGAACAGTACCACTTATTTCCAGGGGGAAAGAGTTTTAATTTATATGTGAAGGGGTTATCAATACAGGGATATCGTGACATATGCACAGCACAGAAAAAGTTCAGCTGCGCATGCGTCACACATTCAATTGAAGTATCTCCCAAGTGCCCTTGCGAAAAGACTTCTGTTACGTCTGAAAATTGCTTCTTACTTAATTTCTCGAATGAAAATCAAATTGAAATATGGTGGATAAAATTCAGTTAACACAAAGGTTGTTCTGGAAAATGTAAATGTACATCAACATTTTAGAAAAATGTCTGCAAAATTTGCCAATCTTTTGCAATTGTATTTGGGCTCAAATTGGACCAAACATGTCAGATTATTTTGAAGCAAACTGTACATACAGGGTGAGTCAGAAAGAACGGGCACTTTTTTCACAAAAGCGTCACAAAAAATATAGGCATGCATACTCCAAATCAATGGTAGCACTTTCAAGACCTACAATTTGGCTTTCATTCGAAAGAAGAATTTTAAAAATCGATCATTTCGTTATCATGTTACACTAAATTGAGTAAAGCCCCAAAAATCTAAAGCAAATCCACGGAATGGTCAAATTATCAAGCCATTCCTAAAAGTATTATAAATCGATTTGATGGTAAAACATCATGGGTCAATTACTGGGCCCACTTCCAGTCCGTGATGGAGATGCAGCAATGGAATGAGGATACGGCAGTACAGCAATTGGCAAGTAGCCTCCGGGATTCGGCCTGTCGAGTTCTGTATCCAAAACCCATGACGGAGGATGGAAAGTCACGCAATTTATTGCTCTCAGAATTGGTTCAGCGACTGAACAGAAAATATGGCCCCAGTGGAATGGCTGAGAACTACCTATGCCAGATTAAACAGCGTCACCAAAAGAGAGAGGAGAGTCTGATGGAACTTGCAGAAGACGTGCAACAACTGGCCACCCTCGCCTATCCTGAGGCACCCGCACCCTTCCTGGAAAGGTTGACTATAAGTCATTTTAAGGATGCTGTCAGAGACGGAGAGGTAAGAGCCGCCATACATCGGCACCAGCCAGTTACGCTTGAATCCGCTCTGACTGCAGCTTTAGATGCAGAGAACTGGAACAAGATGGAGAGGGAGAGAAAGCAGGTTTCAGTACGGTCTGTTGGAGAAACATCCCAGCCCCCCATGGTCCAGCCACAGTTCATCACAAAAGCTGAGGTAGCTGGCCTTTTAAAGGATCAACAACAAGGGTTTCAAGACACCCTGACCAAGCTGGTGAAAGACTTGAAGATAGGTGGCAACAAAAAGGGCAACAAAAGACGACCTCTGGTGTGTTGGAGCTGCAACAAGGATGGTCACAGAGCTGTTGATTGTCCGTCGTCAAACTACAACGGGCCTCATCACATACCACCGTGGGAACAACCAAATTGGATGGGGCCAACCAATGCAGCCAACAGTTACCCACCACCTGCACCCAACAACACAACACAACAGACAAGTTATCCACCGTACCCACCACCTCAGGTCAGCCATCCACACAACAGGACAACAATGAATCCATATCAATAATTACGTTAGAATGCAACCCGGAGGGCTTATATACATATATTACAACAATGGAAACCAATCTTAAATGTTTGATTGACAGTGGCGCCAACGCTGAAACGATCATCGCTACGTGGGTTTTTGAAAACATACCAGAAGAGATGCGTCCAAAACTAATTGCGCCATTTCAACGACTCACGCAAGCTAACGGTACCACATTACAACATAGTGGAAGTGTTTGGTTGCCAATTACCCTTGAAAATGGTGTCACAAGAAAGGAGAAAGTATACATTGCAAATATTGAGGAGGAATGTCTACTGGGTTGGAGATTTTTGAAGAAGATTGGGGCTCGGATTGACTTTGCAAAGGACCACTTAATTCTTCCTCACTTCGTTGAACCCTATGAAGTACCAAGTTCTACCTTTGGAGTCCGTGTGAATAGAATTGGTGTAGCACATTTGGAAGACCTGTATGAACGAGCAACATCGTCCATCCCAGAAGAACATCATACCAAGGTGAAAAACCTACTATCTGAGTACGCTGACGTCTTCTCAAAGGGTGAATATGATATTGGAAGGACAGAGGCAATAAAACACACAATAAGTACAAACCCTGACAGCCATCCTATAAAGCAAGCACCGTACCGGGTACCTATAGAAAAGAGAGTGGAAATAGACAGGTAAGTAGCCAACCTACTGAAGAAAGATCTAATTGAACCATCATATTCTCCATGGGCTAGTCCTGTTGTCTTAGTTGGAAAGAAAGATGGAACGCAGCGTTTATGTGTAGACTATCGGAAGCTGAATCATTCTACCAAGAAAGACGCTTATCCAATCAACCGTATCGATGACACATTAGACGCCTTAGAAGGTGCTTCCAATTTCTCTATTCTTGACTGTGCATTTGGTTATTGGCAGGTACTCTTAGATGAAGATGCCAGGGATAAGTCAACATTTTGTGTCAGGGATGGCTTATATCGCTGGAAGGTTATGCCCTTTGGATTATGCAATGCACCCGCAACCTTCTCCAGACTTATGGAAAAAGTGCTCCATGGACTTCAGTATAAATCCGTGCTGACATATCTAGATGATGTCATCGTATACGCCAATAGTGTTGATGAAGAACTCCAACGTCTTCGCGTAGTATTTGATCGACTTAGAAAAGCAGGACTAAAACTGAAGCCTTCAAAATGTGAGCTGTTCCAGAAATCTGTACAATATTTAGGACACACTGTATCAGAAGCAGGGGTGGAGACATCTCCTGATAAAGTGGAGAAGGTCAAGAATTTCCCAGTGCCACAGAATATTCGTCACGTAAGAAGCTTCGTCGGTCTTGCCTCATATTATCGGAAATTTATCAAAGATTTCGCCGCTATTGCACAGCCACTGCACGAGTTGATGCGGAAGAATGCACGATTCCGATGGTCTGAAGAATGTGCCCAGGCATTTGAACAGCTGAAAACTTGCCTAATCACTGCACCAATTTTAGCCTACCCACAATCTACTGGAGATTACATCCTTGATACAGATGCCAGTGCATACGGCATTGGTGCTGTGCTACATCAGATACAAGACGACCAAGAGAAAGTCATAGCCTATGCCAGCAAAGCATTGAGTCATGAAGAGCAACAGTATTGCACAACAAGACGCGAGCTCCTCGCCATCGTGGTCTTCTTGAAGCATTTTCGACATTATTTGTATGGTCGGAAAGTACTTGTACGCACAGATCATGGCTCATTAGTTATTCTGTCAAGTCCAGACTTACAGAAGCACAGCGAGTTATTAATGTTCATCTGCTGAAAATGTTCTGATGGTAATGTTGATAACTCTTGTAGAATAAGGAATTGAAGAAGTGAAGAAGTGAAGAAGTGGGATTGCTATAATGCTCTTCTCAGTGTGAATTACTTTTCATTTCAACCTGTATGCTTTCATTAACAAAATGGATAGTGTAATTTTGCATGTAAAATGTTTGGAAACCTCCCATGTTTTAAATGGAAATATTTATAAAGATGATTCAATTCATTACCTTATTTTCCAGGGAGATTCATGCAGTGTAAATTCTAATGATATTAAAGAGGTAACATGAACAACATTATTTTTAGTTTTGACCATGTTTATTGACCAAAATGACCAATGAGTGTTTCTTTTACAACCACAAAAAAAATATCCCATTGAGTTTATTCAATTTTAGTTTGATATTAAACAACATTTAAAGAATTACCCAAATTTAATATTTAAGACCAATTTAGTGATGTTTTACAAGATTTCTTTGGTTTAAAACCAATTTATTTGTTTAGATTTTTACAGTTTGCACCTATATTATTTTATTTAACCATTTACTAAAGCTATTTTTAGGTTTATATTTCATATTTTATATATTTATGTTTATTTCTTTACTAATTAATACCAAAATTATTTAAATCCTAGTTTTTAATTTTATTTAGTTGGCAGATTGGAACACATGCCTCAGGTAATCTGAGTAAGAATTGGTTAATAGAACAAACAACCAGGATGATACACCTATGCTGAAGTAGTCTCAGGTGCAATTTTCCTAGTCGGTTCCTAGTCGGCTATTGAACTTTAAATCCCCAACTGGACAACTAGCACGCTGGCTTGAACAGATCACCGAATATGATCTGGAAATAATATACCGCCCAGGACGTCGCCACAACAATGCGGATACTATGTCACGTCTGGAAACATGCAGGCAGTGCGGACAAGAAAGCACATGTGAGGGACAGACGTTGCCCATCAAGGTAAACCTGACATCCATCCGACCAGAATGGACACTGAGTGACCTCCAAGAAGCGCAGAAGCAGGACACATCACTGCAGAAGTTGTATGCCTGTAAGGTCAACAAAGAGGAACGTCCTGATAGGATTGTAATCAGTGGACTTTCACGTGCTGCTAAGTACTACTTTGGTCTATGGGATCAAATAGAGTTGAGAGATGGTGTGCTTTGCAAACGCTGGGAATCAGATGACGGGTCACTGGTGAAGTGGAAAGTATTAATTGCTGATAAGTACATAGACAAAGTTTTGCATGAACTTCACAGTACGCCTACAGGAGGTCACCAAGGAGTAAACCGGACCACTGCAAGAATCAAGGATCGGTTTGTCTGGTACGGGATGACGTCTGATATTCGGTCGTGGATTCGACAGTGCAATACTTGCAGTGTAAGAAAGCCACCAGCTAAGAAACACCGAGCAGAGCTGAAACAGTTTCAACCGGGAGAACCAATGCAAATTGTTGCTATGGATATCTTAGGACCGCTCCCAGATTCCACCAAGGGTAATCGCTATATTCTTGTCATTGGTGAGTACTTCACCAAATGGGTTGAAGCGTATGCTATTCCAGACCAAGAAACTGAAACTATAAGCAGGTGTCTTGTGGATGAGTTTGTATGCCGATTCGGAGTTCCACATCAACTCCACAGTGATCAAGGAAGGAATTTCGAGGCACGGATTATCAAGGACATCTGTAATCTTCTGGGAACGGAAAAGACAAGAACCACTCCTTACCACCCCTCAAGTGACGGTTTCGTGGACAGATTCAACCGGACGATGATGGAAATGGTTTCCAAACTCATAGAGCCGTCTCGTCGACAAGGAGAATGGGACGAAAAATTACAATTAGTAATGCTAGCGTACCGCAGCACCCCTCAAACCTCTACGGGAGAGTCACCACACATGCTTATGCTTGGACGAGAGGCCAACATGCCCATTGATGTCACTATGGAGAAACCACTTCCAGATGAGAATGACAACGTTACGACAGATTATGTCCGCAATCTACGCAACAATCTCTCCATAGCATACGAGAGAGCCAGGAAACAGCTAAAACAGAGCGCAATGCGACAGAAGTCTCACTACGACAAATGAGCAAGAGGAAAGAAAGTTGAAAAAGGTGATTTTGTGTGGTTGTCCAAAAAGGCAACCAAACGTGGGTTGTCTCCAAAACTGGATACCAGATGGGAAGGTCCATATCTAGTGGTTAAGAAGCTGTCCGATGTTGTTTACAGGATCCAGCGAAATGGACCGAGAGGTATTCTTAAAGTGGTCCACTATGATCGCCTGAAGGTTTATCAAGGAAAGCCTATTCCCTCATGGATAGACAGAGAAAGACCAAAAGATATAACGGAAGTACCACCAGTGGTTACTCTACATGATGTTAACGATGCTGATATACAAGATCAACATGTTGTTCATCAACAGAGTGGACACAAAATGGTGCCGGAGTCACCTGAAGCAGGGAAGGGAGAGAATACAGATACACGGTCGGAAATAATCCTCTACCCTGAGCGTGGAAAAAGAAACAGAAGACTACCGGAAAGATACCGTTAAGAACATTTAACAACACACTTTCAAAAAGAAGCTTTAAACAACTGCAAATATATCCAGATTATTGAATATCTTAGACACGGAGAGTGAGACAGGATAAGGAAGGATTATTATAGGTCCACCTGGAGTTAACATAAGTTAAACCTGTCTACATGGCTTTGTACTGACACAAGGAGTAGAGAATAAATAAATATCCGCGGGCCCGCAGATTCTTCAAGGTGTAGGATACAAAAGTCTATACCAGAATTGAAGTGAGAAACTCAACATAGAAGTTGTAGACTATGGATGAGTATTGTACCAACAATGTCGAGGAAGACGGCAAACGGTTTGGAGATAGTGTCAGTAAAGTCAAATTTGCAGAAGACGGTAGTGAAATTGAAGACTACTGAATAGCCCTTTGAACTGATCGTCGTTGTAAAGTTATCAGCTATTACTTTTCCTTCTTGATTTCAGGCTTTTTATTACTCATAATTACACAGATCTATTTATTTCCGGTCATTTGAAGATATTGTATCCAACATTCATGTGCCTTTTCATTTTTTTTCACGAGTTTCATTGATCAGCATCTCTGAATCAGGCAACCAACAATACTATCGGTTATTGCCATTCCATGGATTGGCTTTAAAATACGGGTTCTACTCAAATGGTTGTGACGCAATGTTCGAATTCAAAATTTCTTTTTTTGAATGAAAGCCATATATGTGTTCTTTATAACACTATATTTGGTTTTGATTATGCAGACTTAATATTTCTGTGGCGCTTTCGCCAAAAAGGTGCCCGTTCTTTCTGACTCACCCTGTATGTACAGTTTGCTTCAAAATAATCTGACATAGTGTTCATAAATATTTTGGTGGGCGGGGGTGGACATTTTTAAGCCACAGACATATTTTGTTCTTGACCCCCGCCTCCACCAAAAAGCGTTATTTTTTATCTTGATCCCCCTTATAAGTTGATTATATTTTGATCCCTGAATGTCCAAGTCATCGAGCAATAGTAGATTTGACTGCGAGCGAAGCATGAAAATAT
Organism: Ophiura sarsii; assembly: GCA_035610835.1. NCBI lineage: Eukaryota > Metazoa > Echinodermata > Ophiuroidea > Amphilepidida > Ophiuridae > Ophiura > Ophiura sarsii. The sequence goes on from CM069442.1 coordinate 98,511,522, forward strand.
GAATCTGTTTATGTGCGCGAAGCTTGAAAAGTTGTATTTTTTCGTGTGCGCAAACGTTGGACTTTTTAAATACCATATTTTGGTGATCCCCTTTTGCAGCCGGACTTTTTTCCACCCCCCCCCCCCCCCAACCAAAGTATTTATGAACACTCCCTAAATATTCACAAAACATTGGGCTTAATGAATATATTAGAGTATAATATTATAATCGATGTTATGTTATACAAAGAGGGTTCATTTTTCTTAATCCTTATAGGTTTATTTAAGTCCATACATGTAATACAATTGTAAAAATAAACAAATCCCAGTTTTTAATCATAATTGAGGGCGCAGCCTCCAACACCATATCCCTTTATCACAGCATCCTATATTTCATACCAAACCCACACCTTCTGTGAGGCCTAGAATGGCGATTTCTAAAGTGTTATTAACCCATTATAATACAACATACACTGAGTAATGTGGTAATAAGCTCCCTCTGATTTTTTTTGGTGAAAATTGCGTATACTGCAAGGTCATATGAAAGTTATTTATGAACGACAGGACATTCATGAATATAGGCAGGTCATTCATAAATCTATGCAGGACATTTATAATCTAGGCAGGGCATTCAGGTATGGGATATGATCTGGACTTGAGAAGCAAAACACTGCTTTTTGGAATGAGTTCTGTGATAATAAAACTAATAACAAAATAATCATAATACTTAGGACTAATTATACAGAGAGCTTAATTACGTTATAAACAGCCTCAAGGTGCATCACAGAGAAACAGTCCAACACTTTTGGCTGGTAGTGTATCTATGCCTAATGATATGCCTTCTTTTACTTTTAAGTCGTTAATTTTCATTTCAATTTTCATACCATGATCATGTCCCATTAATTCAAAAATGACCTTCGAACTTTTTAAACTACAAAACGATGGATGAATTAACTGTCATTACAAATAATGCAACGGGCCATTACTGAGTGATAATGGCAGTATCACAATAATAATATGCAGACCTATATTGATAGTAACGCTGTGTACCTGAAAAAGAAACTAAACCAAACCACCACATTTCTCACGCGATCAAAAAGTTTCCCATTATCATATTTGCATTTATGCAAATACAATTGTGATACCATTACCACGCATTCTTGTCAATTTACCAAAAATAAATCCTTATTAAACCGTGGCATGTATTCAATCAAGTGCCCATCAAGTGTTAAAATACGAATGGATAGAATTAGAAGTCAAATTATTCAAATCAAATTGTATATGCCTCTTTCAAAATTCATGCTCAACTTCATCCAGTGTGTGTATGCTTTGTCACGAGTTTGAACTTTTCGAGACCTAGTCGATAAATGCACACTTTCCACCACGGCAGCCGTCTGCAGACGACAGTTCCAAAATTTCACATATTTCACAATTTCGAAATTAGTGAATTTCATCACCATACTGTTTTGTAAATGGTAAAACTAATAGTCACGTGGAAAATTCCTGACACTAATGACGTATTGTTGTAATCATTCAAGCAGTTCAATGAATAGCATCTGTATTCAAAAACCGCGCAAATAACAATTGTATCGTAATCGTAAATATAAAATCTCTTAATTTTAAAAAGCCAACTTTGGTAATGCAATGGAAAACTACAAATGTCACTTTCTTTTTTATGACATGCATACGTGCTGATATCCACGACACTGCGCAAACCTATTGTATTGTATCTCATACATTCTATTTTTAAAATGGTTATTATACAGGGCTTGTAAAAAAGTGTCCCACGTGACAATGTGGTCTTATTTGACAAATTAAACATCTTTCATGGAAGGTTCGTCAATTAAGAAATATTTTGTAATGCTAAACAATAATTTGTAATATAAATGACCAATTGTAATATTTTAAAATAATTTTCAACATAGCAAATATTTTCACGACTCATACATAGGCCCTATTTGACTTTTAGTTTGTCATTTCAATTGTCATTTATTTTTTCTGTCATTAAAAGTTAAATATATTTCAGTCGAGGAAATGTTTGTTACGATAAAAATTAACTAGAAACACTCTAAGTCTAACTTGTTCTTATAGCATCACAAACAAATATGCACCATTCCAGAATATTTTTTGAATCACAAACCTGCCATTTCTTACGGCAAGTTTTGTTTACGAATTAATATTCTCTGTGTATAATTAAAAGTAAAATTAACCCTTAGTCCTCCTGAGACGTTTTGTTACCTGAAGGGGTGGTTACTACGGGGTCCACCCGCTAGTCATAAGGGTCGCTAGTCATAACGTGTATTTTCCTATATCACGAGTGCGCTAGTCATAAAAGTATCTTAGGGTTAGGGTTAGGTTTAGGGTAGAGTTAGGGTAGGTTTAGGCTAGGGTTAGGTTTAGGGTTAGGGGTAGGGGTAGGGGTAGGGTATGGTTAGGGTTAGGGTTAGGGTAGGATTAGGGTTAGGGTTAGGGTTTATGACTAGCGTACCTTATGACTAGTGATCCTTATGACTAGCGACCCTTATGACTAGCGAGTTTGACCCGTTACTACCTCCACTCCAAACAAATCCAAAACGAAATGCTTATTTGGATACTATGATAGAGGTTTCCTCTTTCCAGACATACCATAACAAGTACACACATCCCACGCGCCGCATGATGTCAAATTAATGTGACTTAACAGTGACACAAGCACGCCGCATCGTAGTAATTTGTAGTACTCAAGAGTGTTAGGGTTAAACAAAACAATAGCTTCTTTTCCAAGTCTATCTGTTTTCAAACGCTAAGTGTTTTTTTTCTAATATAAAAATAGGTAGTACACATCAGCGTCACGAGCGTACGACCCTCCCATAGGCCTATCCACACGTCTTTATGAACTGCCCTAGTTAAGTTTCACAGGTTGGCGAGACGCTAAACATTTATATATTTTCAGTATCTAGTTGCGTCCTCTCTGATTTAATCTTGTCATGTGGCAGACATTATGTGTCACTTTAAAAAGTCAACTATGTATGCGAATGTGGATTGATATTGTGATTGTCAGCCTTGTTGTTATACTACGAAAACCGAACCCGATCCCAAATCGGACAAGAAATGAGCAAATTTTACCAAATCTATATATCCTATTGCCTTTTGTCAGATATGCTCAAAATTGAATAAAGTGCTAATTTTAAATAATAAAATGACGACAAAGTCCATATGCTCCAGACGGGACCTGTTTGTATGACTGGACGCGAAAATCAAGTAACAACGAGATATGAGGGACCAGTGTTAAAAGGGGGAAGACATGTGGCGAGAAGGGGACTAGGAATGTGATTTCATCACATCATTCCTATGTCTGGGATTCAAGTGACATACACATTATTAAAGGTTGGTGTCAAATCTATAATAATTATGAAGCACACATGATGTAGGTTGTGTATAACAAGGCAACGTTTATTACTTCTTTGTATACACTTGAGGTAGTGTATCTTACATCTCCCTTTCTTTATGGAAAGATGTGAACTGGATATTAAATTCCATATGAGAGATTAATAGTGAACAGCTTGCATTTGTATTGTCCATAGCAAAGCTTAAGGTTCACAAGCTGATATTAGAGTCTATGAAATTCTCTCATTTCAATTAGATGCAATTGAATAAATTATTCAGAATCAGAACAGATCTGAAATATCAAAATCAGTTGGGTATAAGAGTTCTGTATTGACTTTGACTGATTATCATCAACATGATGAATGATCACATTAATTTTGATCTGAGACTTGCAATGTGTATTGTGCCTTTTCACAACAAAATTTTAGGTTGCTAAATATAACAAGGCAACGTTTATTACTTCTTTGTATACACTTGAGGTAGTGTATCTTACAAAATCCATATCAAATTGATAGGGGAATATCGGTCTTTATTAACCTTTTTAATGCAATTTGTAAAGATTATGGAGCGGAGACATGTATTTCTCGCAGGTGATTGGTAAGCAAGTACCTTAACAGTTACAATTACACTTCTCTGTTTGAAATAATATACAAAACAAACAATCTTTTGGAGATAGCAGTTATACAACTGCACCAAGTTAACAGAGTGCGGCAAATGCCTACAATGTATACGATTAAGTACGTAAATGAAACAGATTTTCTCAGGTTTCGAATCTTGTGATGTATCTACTTCAATGCACACTATTCACGTTATTATCCCGATAGGTTTCCTTAACTGGGTAACATGGGTAAAGACCTCCATTTAAGTTTGCTACTTGCTAACCGTATCTTTCCCATTTGTACTTTTTCTTCCTGACTTAAAACCCATCCCCTTAATAGTTTAACATATTACATATTTTCAAATATAAAAATTAATAAGACAGAACGGAATAAATAGAATGTTATTGATATCTACACAGGACAAAGGACGCTTGGAAGATGATTTATTGCTCTTTCTTCATTGGCATTTATATAGTTGTTGGAGCTATTCGATAAACGACAAAAATGAAACATGGTAGCGTGATATACTAAGTGTATTTCGTGACAGCATGCCTATTGTCGTTTATTATTTTGATATATTGCTCTATTATTTAAATCATGGCAGGTAGCTGGCATGCGTACACGTACGTAAGTATTATAATCAATTACCCAGGAATACTTTAATAGTCCAGATAAATCTCTTATTTCGATGACAAAGGGTGTTTACTTCGTCAAATTCAATAGCCGCATTCCACCAATTGTTTCCACGGCTCATTGGATAAAGATACCATTAACGAATCTGGTTTAAATACACCGACATCGACAATTTAGTGCCAATTTCTTGCATTTGATTTACGTTTGCAAATTCCATTATATATTGTTCTTTCTGTGACTTATTGGATAACGAAAATGCCTCAATATGACATTTAATACAATAATTCATTCATACCAATGACCTTCTGTACAGCAAGAGATCTATGTGATTCATTCTGTACAGGTCTCAAGTTTCTATTTTTAAATTGTTTTTAACCCAGTCTTCATCTTCTGTAAAGGACTGAAATAATGATTTCTAAATCGTTATAGACCACAACTGTTACAACTAAACAACAGCTCCTTTCCAAGTCTATTTATCTTCAAACTAAATAGAATTGTTGTCATATGTTATAATATCAAAATGGGTAGCACACATCCCGAAGTGTTGTTGCATTCTATCTACTGCCGGCGTTGTTGCATTGTTGTAATATGTTCTAATATCAAAATGGGTAGCACACATCCCGAAGCATTGTTGCATTCTATCTACTGCCGGCTTTTTTGCATTGTTGTAATATGTTCTAATATCAAAATGGGTAGCACACATCCCGAAGTGTTGTTGCATTCTATCTACTGCCGGCTTTGTTGCATTGATGTAATATGTTCTATACATGTATAATATCAAAATGGGTAGCACACATCCCGAAGTGTTGTTGCATTCTATCTACAGCCGGCTTTGTTGCATTGTTGTAATATGTTCTATATAATATCAAAATGGGTAGCACACATCTTGAAGTGTTGTTGCATTCTATCTACTGCCGGCTTTGTTGCATTGTTGTAATATGTTCTAATATCAAAATGGGTAGCACACATCCCGAAGTATTATTGCATTCTATCTACTGCCGGCTTTGTTGCATTGTTGTAATATGTTCTAATATCAAAATGGGTAGCACACATCCCGAAATGTTGTTGCATTCTATCTACTGCCGGCTTTGTTGCATTGTTGTAATATGTTCTAATAT